>JAJEKV010000027.1:6971534-7013181 GCA_021234155.1 Isoetes taiwanensis
AGAGAGACACAGGGAGAGAGGACAGAGAGAAGAGAGAGAGACAAAGAGAGAGGAGAGAAAGAGAGGAGGGAGGGGAGAGAAGAGAGAGAGAGGGGGGGGGAAGATGAGGGAAGAGAGAGGAGAGAAGAGAGAGGAGAGAGGGAAGAGATAGGAGAGAGAAGAGAGAAGAGAGAAAGGAGAGGAGGCGAGGAATACTACAAAAAAGAAGGGCATGGGTGGGTCCAAATCGAGGCGAGGCCGGCCGGAGGCCGGCCGAGCCGAGGAATGATGTAAAAGAAAAGGGCCCGGCCGTCAGGCCGGGCCCTTTTCTAGTGGCTTCATAATAAGTAATGGTTGTGCAAATTTTTCTGTAAGGTTCGTGCAATTGTGTAGCTTTTATGAAGAAACTAAGAGCCCAACTGGGTAGATTGATTCAACAGACAATTTTCATTGAAGAAGCAATTTGTAACATGAATGGGATGAGGGTAGTTAGTCTTATAGTGGCAGAACTGGAAGATCAGAAGCTAGTGATAACCCAGTCTCTAAAATGTGGTCTTCACTTAATAATGACCACAAAATAGACCATGCATTGTAAGTTATTATGAAAAAAAAGGTCTATTTTATGCAAATCTAGATTTGGAAATTTATCTTTGGTGATCATTATACATGGGATTCAAGCATATGTTCTAAACGTGTATGGTCTTTTCTTTTTTTTATTGTGCATTGCGTCGCTGTGTCTTTAAAGGTGAATAGTTGATGATATAGTTGAATTGAGTCGGAACACTACATTGTAAGTTAGATCAGCAATGTACTGTTTAGTAGGCATATTGCCTATTGCCTCTACCCTTGCTATTGAGGGGCCTAGTAATCTTCTTCATCATCCCCTTGGATAAGAGAAGTAGTTGCATCATGGGTTGTGCTAACTACGGTGGAGAACGGGTTTAGGGCATCTTTAACACTTGAGGTATCTTTAACGCTATGCATATAGAGAAATAATATTCATACTGCTTATATATGTGCAGACATGACATGAGAGGAAGTCAATATCTCATCATTTGCGAAGTCATGGTTCAACATTTACTAAATCTTAAGGTTGTTTGTTATATACAAAGTGTCGGCATTACCAATTTGTTTCTAATATTATGCCTAGAGAGAGAACCAATATGCATTTTGTTTTCTGTTTTTAAACATATGTTCATGAAAACCAAAGTATTTGCCTAAAATATTGTTTTTGCATTTTGGTCTTTGCCTTTCCATGATATCGGTACCTCTGCACGAATAATCTATGTGTTCTAACTGTATAAGTTGTGAGCTTAAGGTGGAATACAAGGTTAGAAGACCAAAAGATCAAAACCATTGTAATATAAAGGATAAAGTGAAAAGCCAAAATCCAGTCTAGAAAATGATGAGGATCATCCGGGGATGTGTAGAAACAAGGGCATGAAGATCCTCCTAAAGTCGAAATATTGTGATTCCGTTGTAGTCTTTACTTGTGGCATTTCATAAATAGGCATTGTAAGATACTTCAATGCATTTTCTAGGTAATTTTGTTATGTCATTGCAATAGCAAGAATATATTTGGATGGGTTAGAAGTATGGTAATCAAAGTTTCACACTAGAATGTAAGTCAAATAAGTCAAATAATTGATTATGGCAAGGTATGGGACTTTGCAATAAACATCTTGTGCATTATGCGAACCCAACATTTCTTAATGGGCATAGATGATTATAATGATGCCTAGTTGTGGATGCATCAATGGGTCTTTCAACGGGCAAACCATTGATGCGTTAGCATCTTGTTAAGAACAGAGAGAAGAGGAATAAAGAAGGGTTGATTCGAAACAGAGGAACAAGCCTCGAATTTAGATTTTGCACTAACCAGCAAAAATGCCGCCTTTGTTTTGAGAAAAATACCTCTAACTTGCCGGATTTAACACTATTTTCATGAAATTTCGACCGGAAATTTGCCTACATCTACTTTAGCAAATGGGATATTTCCAACTTTAATCGGATATTCTGGGGAGGAACCCCCCTAATTTCGACCCTTGGGAATAGATAGACAGGGGTAAGGCCTCAAAAATAAAATTAACTAGCAAAAGGCACACCATAAGGCTTTGGCAACGTTTTATTTAGCTAGGCATATAAATTAAAGGTATAGTAGAAGTTAGTAGAACTTCTACTAAAGGCACTTAGTAACAATAAAAGACACTAATAGAAGTTGTTTCTATTAAAGGCACTTACTGGAAGTTGTGGAACACATATCCACTATGAATTTCACTAATGTGGAAGATCCACCTAGATAAATACATCATGCTTTTACTTGCATTGAACAAATTGCTTGCATTGAGGGAATTGCTTTTTCTGAATCATAACCTAGGCATTTGCACTTTGACTTGGGCTCCCTTCTTTCAAGCATTCTAGTGTTGCCCACTTTGGAACTGCAAAATGCTTAGAGTTTCTGAAGGATTCTTTGGCACTAATCAGACTTCATATATTCCCTTATAAGATATGCATAACGTACATAGTATATATTTGGAAGGGCATCCAGAAAACAAAGTTGGCACACCATGGTTTTTGATAAAAACACAATTTATTGTGGTACAGTTAGATATTGTTACAGCAAGCAATACAGTTGAAAGTGATTGTTAGAATATTGCTCAGAAAATGTTTACTCAATGAAACTGCCACTTGTCTGAGTGTTGCAGCACATGCCATTTGATTTTTGGCATGAGGGTGCAGTCACTCATGCATTTATGTTTTTTCGTTGTATCTATAGAGGCAAAACAATGCTGCTAGAGGACATGGTTGATGTATTTATATCATCTCGAGTGAAAATATTGAGTACTTCCTACGTTTGCTTCAAATTCTTGCACTTGAGGAGCCCCAAAGCGCAAGCTTTAACTTTGTATTATGTTCTTCCAGCTGATTTCAAGTCGATTTTTTACTTTATTAAGTCACTCGTTTTAATGGTATGGCCGACTATTGAATCCATGGAAGATCATCAACTCTTTAACAGGCTGGAATAAATGCAATTCTCATATTGAAGCTACTCGTTCGGGCAGCTTCACATGCTTCTTTGATAGTGCAGTAGCAAAAGGTTCGACAGACTTCTCATATTGAAGGCATGCCATCATATAATGTTTTTGGAAGTTTAATTGGCTTGGAATTGGCACAAGCTTGAAAATAGAAAACTTGGTTTCCTTATATTGTTATCAAGATTTATACAAAAGTGTCTGAAATATTTCCATGCATTTATGGAATCTATATGATATCCAAGGTGCATTTTGCTATATCCACATTGCATGTTATGTTGCACTTTGAATCTTTTATAATGAATTTATTGCATTTGCAGGGCAAGTGCAAATGCATGTTTTTGTCTGCAGTAACTTTGTCAATTGGAGCAAGTATATTACTCTCTACGTTCGGTGCAAAAGGTGAGCATCTGCCTTATGACATATGTGCTGAAGGTGTTAGAGCTCAAATAGAGATGATCATTTGAACTACCGCTTCCTTTTGTAGCTATACATGTGTTTTATGCATAGAACTTACACATAAGAGTCATCTTACATGTAAGGTTGGAGGCGAGCATACAGTGTTCCAAGTTTCCCTTTCAGCACAGTAAATAGTTTGATATATGGTATGGACATCATAACCTAGCCCGTTCCAAACACATCCATGCATGCTCGGGCATCGGGCGATCTCACACATTTGGCAACTTGGTTTTGTAGCATTAGTTGATAATGAACATTTGCCTGACCATGTAGTGAGTTTTTTGGACCAGATGTTCACGCTCAGAATCCACTTCCACAAAGATCATCCCGACATTCTAAAGCATCTTTAGCATCATGTTCGTTTTGTTGTGTGCCTTATTTTTGTTTGCATGCTCATATGTTAGCGCACTCCTTAGCATTAGAAAATGCCCTTCAAAACTTCATATTGTTGCACAAGAAAGTGGTATACGATTGTCAACAATTGTTTGGTTTAAGATTTATTGGCATGTAGAGCAGAGCCTGCAAAAACTAAGAAAGACAATAAGTAATTGAAGTAAATAATCAAGAGTCAAGCAAGACAACATGTTCAAGATGCAATAGATTAACCTACAATCTTAGGATTTGGCATCCCTTGCTGTCATTCGAATTACCTGGTCATTCAAATTAGTAACTGAGTCAAGCCCCTTGTGCACCATGAGTGACTGCACCCTGCTGCCAAAAATCAAATGGCATGTTCTGCAACACTCAGACAAGTGGCAGTAGGCATTGTTTTGCACTATGCCAACGTGCCTTTTCTCCATAATCTCTAATGCACTTTCAACTTGTCGTTGCTCGCACAATTTGTCCAGGAAATCATAGATCCTGATACCAAGATTATATCACTCAGCAATTCAAACTAACGGAAGGATTAACAGCATCATACCTGATCGATTTCCCAGCCAATGCAGTGATACTCTGTGGAAAAGCGTCTTAGCATATGTCCTATAAAAAAAACCAGAAAATATCTAAAGATAAGTATTCCTTCAAATATATTCAAATGGAGTTGATGCACATTGCGTAGGATCAATTACTGTACAAAATAAATTTCACAAAGAAGAGCTTTAAAAATGGTACAAAATCTTGCATTTAAGCACATTGAAAATGAAAAGACATTACATTTGTGAGTTCCTATCGAAATTAAGTCAGTCATATCAGCTCTTGAATTCGCCATGATCTTACCACATGATACAAGAAAGTCGGGGACTAGTGTAGATTTCCCTGCTACATGTCGATGCTGCAGATGCGTGGCTAACATATCTTAAGATAAGATGCACAGATCTGCCGATCACTGCAATGTTGCAGGTTTTCTGCCCAGTCATAAAATAACATAGGCTTCAATTACTATGGCAGTAAGTTCAAGTTAGTAGCAGACTCTCATTTCCAGAAATATTGAAAAAATCTAAAAGGCTTTGTTGTTTGCCATGGGATTGGCTGAAAGACCTTGCTATCTATTATGGATTGACTCAGACATTTGGCACACTGCCCAGATCTATTGAAAGACTTAATGGTTGCTGGCTTGTAAGTCTTCTCCTTAAAAAAGACTCCAATGGAATACACAGCAACATGCATCAAAGCCTTCAACATCTGAATGAATGAGACAGACAGGTAGATATAAGCACAGTTTGACAGCCAAAGGCGAAGGGAGTACAGTGCACCAATAGGAATGATTGAGGAAGGATACAACTCCTGGGTCATGCCGATTGGTTCAACAAGTTTAAAGACACGAACTAACAGAAATGCAAGCGCTGAACAGAAAGCCATGTGAATCATGGTGCAGTTGATAGGAAGGAAGGAAGGAAGGAAGGAAGGTTCTTTTATCGTCCGCGGAGGCCAATCGGCCTATGGGACCCAAATTACACCTGCAAAGAAGCCCATTGCTACCCTGGATTAAAAACCCCCTTACGAGGGAAAACCGCGTCGCAGCAGAACAAGCCCGTTGGCAAACCGCACAAATATACATATACATGAATTCCCAAGACCTCGTAGGCGCTCGGGGCGAGGTGAGTCCGCAGATCCAAAACCTCCCGGAGGTAAGAGCCAAGGGATCGAACCGACGGCGCATCGAGTAGCTTCGTGCAAAGGCGGCAGACTAGGTCGCACCAAGAGAACGTAGCGAGCCCGTGATTCCGACTATAGGGCCGGACAGCTCACGGAAGGCATGGCTTTCATCCTCAACAACCCCCGCCGGCAAACACCGACAAAGCTCGTCCCGACGCGGCTCTCCAACCCACCGGCCCATCTCAAGCCGAAGATGGTGGGCCCTGTTTGAATGGACGCCATGATCCCGCACTTCTTCATGGGGCAACCGAAACGCAGTAGAGCCGTGGGCCTCAAACCGTGTGGGGTTTATGTGTTTGCTTGTAGTGTGCCATCTTTACATGTTCCGTAACATGGTGGTCCCAGAGCTTCCCGTGAAACAAGAGTCCAAGTACCCCGCCGAAATTATCCCGGCCGGTGTCCCGTGGTGCACCGAACGCACCTATGTGCGCCGCCCACGCTCTAGCCAGCCAACCATCGTGTTCTCTTTGTCCTTTCAACAAGTCCTCGAATTCTGCCTCACGCCACGCCAGAAGTCTGCGCGGAGTCGAGTGTCAGCCATGCCGCCACCTTCCTCGAAATAAACAATGTGTCTATCGAGGGACGCATGCTGCAGGGGCATGAATCTTGTCTCAAACAAGAAAACTGGTATTTCAAAGACACACATCAAAGTTTAGATATTAAGTAAATATAAAAAGGATAACTTATGCACCTATGGGAATTGTCAATTCGAAAAATATAACTCTTGATAATTGACAAATGCCTGGGGATACATACCTTCAAAGTAGAAGAGCATCAAAATTGACCGGCCTCCTGCATGTCTCCTCCTGCAAGGAGAAGAGAATCAATCAGGCAATATAATGATCGCCTATGGGCTTCAATCTGTAAAGATGAGTCGTGGAATCAAAATAATGTAGGCCTTCGTCTACCAAGCATTATAAGCACATATAGTGAGAAGACAACAAATGAACGTCCAAACATGCCTTTGTATTGTGATCCTGGGAAAAGAAGGTCCCAGTGCTGGAACGGCTCCATGCAAAATGTTCTAGCCGGAGTCGTCCAGCCAACTGTGGACGGGTTTTTGTCAAAATACTCTAGGGAGTTGTTTGATCAGATACCAAAGGAGGAGTATTTTTGTGAACACGACAAAGCTTAAGATTGGCATGTTAGCCCTGAACCACACCTCAATCTGTAGTCGAAAATCAATCTTGCTGACCCCTACAAAAATAAAATTGCAAAGCTTTAAACCTTGAAGAGCGAGAACTGAGGAAAAGGAAGGTTGAATTGGGGTTTGACGCTAATGCACGTCGAAGATCCATGAGAACTGGAAAGAGGCAATAATGGACACCAGAATGCCATAGCCATTTCGTATCATTGAAACACAGGATACTGGTGAAGATGAGGACTCCATTTACCTCGGGTTGCGCCTCCTCCCATCTCCGTTGTATTTCTTTGGCCATTTTCTAATTTTGTTGACCCTTGATTTATAAAAATGGGGATTTAATGATGTAGATTGATGCCATTTCAGATTTTGATGAGGTGGAGGTGCTACGTGGATATGCTAGAATTGCAAGAAAGGGTGTAGGCTTAGTTAGGCTAGTGTGCTAAAAAAAAAAAAAAAAAAAAAAAAAAATAACTCTTCTAATTATTCGAAGCAACTCATGTGGTGGTCACACCTCAAATATTCTTCGACCAAACTGAATTATATATGTTTAGAAATAGACATAATTTTTTGCAAGTAGATTAAAAGTCAATCAATGGGGTGTCACATGGGCTGATGTTGCAGCCACAGCCGGGGAAGTTGTTATTCAAGGGGAGGGCCGATTTGATGTGCAGGGGGTAATTGGGGAAGATTTGAACGGGGGATTGGGCAGCATGTTCCTGCTGATGTGTATGAGGACAGAGCTCCCTCCTTGTTTCCAAAACTGAGTGTTCAAGGCCGTGATGAGAAGAGCAAGAAGAGGGGACGAGGAGGAGGCAATGCTGCCTCTGGAAGAGGGAAGAAAGTCGGGCAGGCAGAATGTGTGACAGAATCTGTTGGGCCTTGTGTTGCAGAGGAGGTGGAAGAGTATGTGCAGACTTGTGGCAGAGGCAGAGGTGGTGGACATGGGAGAGGAAGGAATAGAGGAAGGGGAAGACGGGCCCAAGTATCATCGAGGAATGCATTGGAGCGGATATTGGTGGAGGTGCTGGAGAGGAAGTTGTAGACATGCCATTCTTCTTGGATGTTTCAGTGACAGTTGTCTTTGGTGGTTGCGATGTGCTTGAGGCACTGTACACAAGGATGGTGGAATTTCTGAAGCAAAATTGCAGGGCGGGAGTAGTAGCTCTAGAGAGGGGCTCGTCTCTAGACCATTTGCATGTGCAGGCTGTTATGCGCTTAGGTGCGAAAGCTCCTGCTAGTGTCAACGTCAGAATAAAGAACTTTCTGGGTTGGAATCAAAACAGGCCTCCAGATGCTATGATTCTCTGCAAGGCTCTCCGTGGAAGCAAACTGCATTGTTTTGAAGGCATTGTCGGGTACTGCCTAAAAGATATGGGCAAGATGCACTTCAAGATGCACCTGCACAACGTAACTGCAGATCAGATTGCACTGGGCAAAGAACTGTACGCAATGTATGGTGCAGGTGAGGTGAAGCACTTGATCATGCTAGATAACAGAAACCTCTTGCCTCGGGCATTCCATTACGTTTTGTATCATGCAGGTAGATTTAGAACAGTATCATTAATCCACATAGTGAAGTGCATGCTACAAACAGGCAAATTTCGATTATGCAGTTCTTGGGTTTTCCCCAATAACTCATCCTTTGTCTCGTTGGAAAGAGTTCAAGCGGCCTGGCGAATAATGCTAGGCCCTGAGCGCTGCACTTACGCCGATGTAAGAATGGTCCTATTTGGTACGCAAACTGGTATGATATCCATAGAGCGTGTAGGCAAGTGGAGGAAGTACTTCTGGAATGCAGCAGGGGTGTTTGAGGATGGGGAAGAAAGCGGAGAGAAAGGAAGCAGCGGGGATGAATTTGTTTATGCAAGTGCTGGGGTGCGACTGTCGCCTCCAGACCTTGCTGACCCAGATGCCTCATTCATTCCGCTTGATGTTCATGATCATGATTTGGATGTCTCCAGATTGGCCTCCAGATCTCTTAACTCCTTAAGGAGGAGCGCCCTGCAGAGATTTAGGTGGCATCTCAGGGCCCCCTCTTCAAGCATCCCATGCACCTGCAGTGTGTCCAGGGCAGCCTCAATCCGGTCTAATGTGTGAGACAATGCCAAACGAAGTTCCTGGACAACATTGCAAACGTCCTTCACGGCCTTCTGTGCCTCTTCACAAGCCAGCACCAGGTCTACGTTCTCTTCCCTTTCTGCACATTCCACAACAGATTGGTTTACAGAATGCTCCTCCTGGGAGCTATCGCTAATTACAATCACTTCGCGCTCCCTCGCCATACCATCTTCTCTGTCATTCCTTGCACAAATAGAAACCGATCATTAAATGCATATATGCAAGCAAACTGAATGCAAACAGGCAAGACATCCAAATCATGATCATGAACATCAAGCGGAATGAATGAGGCATCTGGGTCAGCAAGGTCTGGAGGCGACAGTCGCACCCCAGCACTTGCATAAACAAATTCATCCCCGCTGCTTCCTTTCTCTCCGCTTTCTTCCCCATCCTCAAACTCCCCTGCTGCATCCCAGAAGCGCTTCCTCCACTTGCCTACACGCTCTATGGATATCACACCAGTTTGCGTACCAAACAGGGCCATTCTTACATCGGCGTAAGTGCAGCGCTCAGGGCCCAGCATTATTCGCCAGGCCACTTGAACTCTTTCCAACGAGACAAAGGATGAGTTATTGGGGAAAACCCAAGAACTGCATAATCGAAATTTGCCTGTTTGTAGCATGCACTTCACTGCGTGGATTAATGATACTGTTCTAAATCTACCTACATGATACAGAACATAATGGAATGGCCGAGGCAAGAGGTTTCTGTTATCTAACATGATCAAGTGCTTAACCTCATCTGCACCATACATTGCATACAGTTCTTTGCCCAGTGCAATCTGATCTGCAGTTATGTTGTGCAGGTGCATCTTGAAGTGCATCTTGCCCATATCTTTTAGGCAGTACCCGACAATGCCTTCAAAACACTGCAGTTTGCTCCCACAGAGAGCCTTGCAGAGAATCATAACACCTGGAGGCCTGTTTTGATTCCAACCCAGAAAGTTATTTATTCTAACGTTGACACTAGCGGGAGTTTTTGCATCTAAGCGCATAACGGCCGCACATGCAAATGGTCTAGAGAGGAGCCCCTCTCTAGAGCTACTACTCCCGCCCTGCAATTTTGCTTCAGAAATTCCACCATCCTTGTGTACAATGCCTCGGGCACATCGTAACCACCGAAGACAACTGTCACTGAAACGTCCACGAAGACTGGCATGTCTACAACTTCCTCTCCAGCACCTCCACCAATATCCGCTCCAACGCATTCCTCGATGACACTTCGGCCCCGTCTTCCCCTTCCTCTACCCCTTCCTCTCCCACGTCCACCATCTCTGCCTCTGCCACAAGTCTGCACATACTCTTCCACCTCATGCAACACAAGGCCCAACAGATTCTGTCACACATTCTGCCTGCCCGACTTTCTTCCCTCTTCCAGAGGCAGCATTGCCTCCTCCTCGTCCCCTCTTCTTGCTCTTCTCACCACGGCCCTGAACCCTCGGTTTTGGAAACAAGGAGGGAGCTCTGTCCTCATACACAGCAGCAGGAACATGCTGCCAATCCCCCCATTCAAATCTTTCCCAATTACCCCATGCACATCAAATCGGCCCTCCCCTTGGATAACAACTTCCCATTTGGCTGCAACATGACCCTTGTGTGACCTGGCTGAATCTCCGGGGCTCTTCCTCTGGCCTCTGGCGCCTGGCTTTGCTCTCGGGGCCTCAAGCGTGCATGCATTGCCTGCCCTCCTTATCCCTGCAAATTCCACACATAGAGCTCTCAAGCCTGAGGTTGGGCGAAGGCATCTTGTACACCTTCACCCTCAATCTTGCATCCCTCCTAATCATCATTCTGGCCCAGCTGTCTGTCTACGCTTCTCTGCCTACACTACTACAAAACACAGTTGAGAAGAAGAAGGGCTAGCGCCTCACCTATGCGCTCCATGCCGAGCAGCCGATCTGTTCTGCACACGCCCCAGCCGAAACCGACGGCATGGAAGCGCCAGCCACCATCGTGCCCCTCCTTCGATTCACTGACACCGTCTGCTTCCCAATTTCACCACGATGGAGCTTCCCAAAACAGACTCCAACTTTCCTTCCTCACACCATTGAGTTCACTTATTAAAATATAACACAAATACACTACGAAAATAGAAACTTGCCCCTCACAACAAAGAAACAGCTCAAACATGCACAAACATACCATTCTCAATATAATACAATACCAGAATCATAGTTTCCACCATTGCGAGAATACCCTCCCCCAATACCAAACGAATTGGGCAAACTTAATGGCTCAAGAATTCAATCCGCTAAGATTATTTTGCTAGCTTAGCTAGTTTTCAAATTCAAGCGGGAGACTTAGCAATAATAAATAAACTCAAACAACAAAATAGCACTAGATGTCTAAAAGTACAATAGGAATAAATAACATTGTAAGGCTGACAATTATACATAAATACCTACAAATGAAGCATAAATGCCCAACAAACAACACCTTGCCAAAGTCTTCTAGTGTGCATGTTTAATTTTCTTAAATATCTTCTTATTTTGAAACCAAATAGATTTCTGAGCAAAGTAATCAAAAACTGCTTTTTTTAACATGTATAGAGGTTCGCAATGACACATAGCATTTTTTTTCCTTACGTGTACAAAATTCCGTCAATAGTTTTCAGTGAACTTTTCTGAGTTCTGCTCTGGCGAGCTTTGCTCTGGCACTTTGGCGCCATAGATTCCATTCCATTTACAAAAAAATAGGTCGATTTTCATCTGCCCTCAATCTAACGTCGTCGTGCTACATATTCTAAACGAGGTGCACCCTGGACTACCACAGTCGTCGGATCTGTCAATCCGACGGCCCGGACTGTATGTTGGAGCCTCTGGACACCTCTCGTTTCGATTATGCTCAATTATGATTGGGGGCGCCTATGATTTTAAGATGTCAAATAATGAGTTTGCCTAAGGTTTTGATGGTATATCGAGCCTCTATCACGATTTAAAGCAAGCTTTTAGAATATGAAATACTGGGGATTCAACCTCTACCAAAATAACTCAATGTCCTAATAAGACTACTTTAACCAATCTAACCAGTGAGCTAATGTGATTATTTTTTATCTTAAATCTATGTTTTTTTTTATAATAACCCATTGAATTGTTTTAGGGATATGGTCTATGGTTTCAAGAATTATATCTATATCAAATCCCCCTGGAACCCCCTGTTATTTTGCTACATATTCATGTTAGAGCAGTCACTGTCCTTAACAACCTGGCCCTCAAGTTTGTTATGCCAAATGGCCGTAAACACCTAGCTTGTTATGAAAACTACCATAAAATCACTACAAAACTCTCGGGCCCAGGTCGTTAAGGCGGGTAACACCCTAGAACTCGGGTGTTATGCCCCACCATAACAAACTTGTTATGCCCCACCATAACAAACTCGGGCCGCCGGCCCTGTTTGTTATAATAGGGCATAACACCCTCGTTCCAGGGTGTTATCCCTCTCGTAAAGCCCGTCGCTGGAGGAGACATCTGTTTTTGAATCTCTTGCCAGATGTTTCTTCTTGGCTTCTGTCGTAGTCCTCTAGCTACTAGCATCGAGGTATGTGGCGATGGCTGGACAATTTTGCATCTCTTAGTTATAACAGGAAGACAACGGCTTATCTTTGGCACTATCGTTTGTCTTCGGATGCATATCAAGAGCTCACTATTTTTAGGGTCAAAAGAACTTCTGTGCACGGCAGCTCCGACCTACAAATTTAAAGCCGCACTGCCTGGCTTTAAGCAAGGTGCCAGGTTCTTGGCAACAGAGCACCCTTTGTTGCCCGCACTTTCACTCTGCATGAAATATCAATAAGAAGCAATACAAACCAAACAAGTTGAGGCAATTTTTCAAGTAGACTTCAATCACATTAGGCTCTTTCCATATCTAGACACTCCCCAAATTTTTGTTTGTGCGATGGTATTGAACTTCTTTCCTTAACTTGGTATTGAACTTCTTTCCTTAACTTAAAACTTCTGTTAAATGGTTGAATCAAATACTATGATGCTCTCTGCGACTATGATTTTAATTTCACCTTTGGCAGAGCAGGCAGATGCCGTAATCAATTGATGGTAGGATTTGGACAAAATCTCCTTCAGGTTCTAATTTAGATTCATCTTCATAGGCTTCTTTCTCTGCTTCACAGGTCCGTAATCTCATTTCGCAGATCCCACAGGCCCTGCTTCAAGATCCTGCCTTAAAAAATTTGTTTCGAAATAATGCAGATACGGAAGTTGCGACAAATCTGGCAGACTTTGACAAATCCAGCCCAGATATGATAACAACAAAGCACGAGCCTTGAATTCTACCACTTTTCGGGGATCAATTAAAAAGATGGATAAATTTATGATTGTGTGTGCCATTTTTGAACCTAAAATTATAGAAAAATTGTCGCCTAGTTAATTTTACATCTATAGATTAGGTGTATAAAATTAAATGTAGATGGTTTTAGGACACACATGGAAAGTGGGAAAATGAAACAACCATCAAAATCTTGATGAATAATGAAGACTAAAACGTGCAGATCAAGTTGTATGCATTTTGTATTACTAAAGGAGAACCACAAGATGCTATGCGCGCATAGGCAAGCGACAAAATACAAGATATAACTAACATGTGTGATAGCACTTTGTGCTCAGCAAACGCTTTCATGAGCACGTCCTGCAGATGCAAAAATAAAATTACAAAACACTATGCACGCATAGCAAGGACCTTAAGTGTGGACGACAAACACTAGCCAAAACTAGTCATGTACAGCCGTACAAACACGTAGATTATACAACAAGCTTATAGCCAATGAGAAGAGCAGGATTAGGAATGTCATCGTACTCATCAACTCCTTCAGATTGGTCATCACTCTCCTCATTATCACTTGAAATGGTCGAAGAGCTAATCACTGGAGCATTATCTTCATCTTGTTCAACTTCGTTGGCGCTATCCTCGCAGAAGGACTTCAACAAGTTAACTGTGGTTCTACGAAGTCTATTATCAACATTCAACGTAAAATCATACGCCAACACTTGTGTTTCAGTCAAGTCCATGTGATTCTTATTCATTGTTTTTATGCCCTTCTTAAAAGGAATTATCAGGGATCATACCGACCAACAAAAGGATTTGTATCCTTAGTGGCATACCAGTGAACTTTTATCATTGAGGGAAGATTGTCTTTATAAACAATGACCAACGCTTGCAATCTAGAAAGGACGCTCTTCATCATCATCGCCGCCTGAAGGTGTACAAATTTATTAGCATGCCTTTTGCAAATCAAGTTTTCTCGAGTTTGATCCCCTCATTCCGTGAGGGCTAACATGTTTAAGGTACATAATACGATCACAAATGTTTTTAAGACTAGAAAAATAGACTTCACTTACACCCGGGCAATCTTGACAAGAGGGGAGAGTTAACTATCAAGCCAACAAAAAGGAACCTGCAGAGAGATGTTGTTTAGAAATTGGTTACATTCTGCACGATTTCAAAGAAATCCTCCCACCAGCCTTTGTCTTTCTCAGTACTTAAAACCCGACCTTATACTTTTCTCCATGATGGTAAGTGAGACAAAAGAATTTTTGTCCTTGTTCTTTCCAGTGTAGTCTATGGCACTTTTCAATGGCTATTGAATGGCCCTACTCATCTACCATTGCTGCCATAGCCTAGAACGATTTTTGAGTTCTTGCCCCATTTCTATTCATGTTGGAGTCCCGATCTCTCATAATATTTTTGCAAAACAACTTGCTTTTTCACTTGTATGTATCTAAAGTATTTCCTCTGATTTGGGCAGAATACTTTTTTCCAAACACGGTTAGCTTGAAACAATTTGCGGGCAGAATATATAATGACTTAATGAAACATCAACCATCAAGATTAAAATGTAATAATCTATAGAATGCTGGATGACTATTTTTGACATTCCATCCATCCCTTTTTTTTCAATTTTGAAATATTTAGTGCATATGTTGCTCTCTGTTTCAACATTAAATAATCACAGTATATGAAATAACACACATCACGAAAATCATTATTTAATGATATACCGGAGATGCTGACTTAAACTAAGACATCCAGTCTACAACAAAAAAAAAAAAAAAAAAAAAAAAAGTGTTTAAAGAAACCACCTTCCTTTTCGTCTTCCTAGACAGGCACACTCTTAAGCTCATAACAATAGGCACAACAAATTCCCCAACATAAACCTCTATGCCAACCTTAGCCCTTACATTTGTGCTAATTGGAACCTTGTAAAATTTTTAGACATACATAATATGGAATTCCAAACTAACAATGGACCTTTTATGGTGAACATTGAAATGTTTGGCAAGATCATGGGTATGATGGAGCTTCTTCGCGCGGTGTTTTGGTATAAGTGTGTGGACAGTTCATGATAGTCTCTTTTATCAACCCTATATAACCAATTCTTACGACTCAATATGAATATTCGATTAGATTTTCTTCATCAGAGTGGGTCCTAATGACCTATCGGTCTCCTCAAAGGACGTTAAAAATCTGCCCCATTCTATTCTTCAATACCTGTAATTTCACACCACATCGGATGCTATGCGTTGCAAGTGACTTAGTGCAGTGTTAGTTTGAAACCATTTTCAATTTTACACAAATTCCTTAAATAATGGGTGTCCTCTCATACTGGTATCTTTTCAACATTGCAAACAGATACTAGCCTATCTGAACTAAAGAAATGTTCGCGATAAATTCCCTTGCATAAATAGTTCCCAATGCAAACCCTAAGTAATAAAAGCCTGGCTATGGCGGAAGACGGAGCTGCCGATGCGAGGGCAGCCGCTGCAGCGGCCAAGAGCGAAGCGGAGCTTGTGGACTTCATGGGCTGCTTAAATGATTACGTACCAGCTATTCCTGACGAGCTTGCCGATTATCATCTCAATGCCGTAGGTTTCGAATCTTCTGATCCCCTTGTTCGCCGTCTTCTTGCTGTGGCGACCCAGAAATTTGTCGCAGAAATTGCTCGAGATGCCATGCAATACTGTAAAATGCGGCAGGTTGGTGCTGCTTCAAAAAGGGGTCCCGGTGGCAGGGATAGAAAGATGATTATGAGGATGGAAGACTTGGCAACCGCTCTTAAGGAGTATGGAGTTCATGTAAAACGGCAAGAGTACTTTGTGGACACAAAGGATCCGGCAGATTCTTCAACGGCCGATAATAAGGAGGAGTAGACCAGGTACTTCTGTTGAATTGATCTTGATCAGAAATGCATCTCTATCTATAGGGATCTATAATGCGGCCATGTCATTAAAAAATTTGCATTATGGTTGTACTTAGAACTTAAATATTTTGAAAATTTATGTAGCAGGAGCGTCTGTGAAAGTACAATATTAGGTTGATAAAACGCCCTAGGCGTGCCCTTGCTTACGTAAACCTTTGTAAAGTTCTTTGCAGCATCTTGTTCATGAGTTTACTGAAAGATTTTCTACGCCATAAAATGGTCTTTTCTGCATCTGTTCCATCAAATTCCTGACTGTTATCTTCAGCCATTTCGCGCATCCATTTTACATCATCTGGCCCTGGCAATATCTTCCGTACCATTATCAGACATCTAAGTAGGAACTTCTGCTAAGTAGAGAATTGTTAGCCCAAAGATCCCACCCTATTAAAGCTCTTAATATCTTCTACTGAAGTTTCTGTCATATGTTTATTCTGTGATCTTTGTTTAAGACCCAAAGCCAGACCTGGCATATCAAAATTAAGGAAATTATTGAGCTTAAATTTTGAGTGCAAAAAAATATAGAGATACAAATCTTCCCGCAAGAGCTGTCATAAAGTAAGCTTATGGCACCACCTAAAGATCTGCGCCATAATAGTTCAGAGATGAATGTTTACTTACGATCAAGATGTGAAAGGACGTTGGGCAGGCCGAGATGTGAAAGGACGTTTCCTGCCTCAGACAGAATCTTGATGAAGATGAAGGTGTTAAGGTTATACTTCAAGGGCCGATTTTCCCTTATTCAGAAGCACTCATTCAAAAGCAATAATCCTTGTCAGAAAATCAAAAGATAACAAATCATACTGCAAGAAGCGTCTTGAGCTGCCATAAAGTAAGCTTATAGCACTTTCTTTGGTTTGGGAATTCTTTTATGCACCTAAAGGCCTGCGCCATAATAAGTTGGAGACAATGTTTAAAAAGACCATGCCAACTTTTCTAAAGAGTGGGAATAAATAGTCATGCATATCCCAAACTGAACAGTAACGAGGTTAATCATGGTGGGCTAGTAATTGGTTTATCATAGTTAATTAGTACTCCCATGATTTAGCAGGTGCTTTTATTGGAGGATCACTGTAGACATTTTAGTGAAATGCTTTTCTTTCTTCATTTTCTGTTCTGTGCAGGGTGTTGGTTGTTATGCATTTGAGTTTTACACCCTGGTTCTCATGTACCACTGGCCATTTTATATCTTTTAAACTTTGGCTCTTGCAGAAGCAATGATTTTTGAACTTAAATGCACTTAAGCTCCATCGAATTAAAGGATTAAACTGGCTTCTACCAAGTTAGGCCCATGGTGTTTTATTCGAGTTGCGAAGATAGATGTCAGATGCCTATTCCAGCTTCCAACTTCCAGCTTGCTACATGGTGGGCGATAGTGTAACAATGCTCAAACCAGTGTTATGGAAAGCGGTGATCTTGCTTTCAATCCCTTTAATGGGAAACTGTACAAATGAGATCTTAGTTTCAATCCATCAAACGAATTAGAGCTACATACTGAGGCATGTGTTTTGGAGCATCTGTCCATAGCATCTCCAAGAAAGAATCAAGTAGTCTAAACAATGCTTATAAGTAGTCTAAACAATGCTTATGAACATCCCTTTTCCATATAAATCCTAGAACTACATAATAAAGTTTGTAACATTTAATGAGAATTTTTTATGTGTTGCCCGTACCAAAGAAGATTTCAAACACTAACAATGGGAGCGCTGAGAATATAAATATGTTATATAGGGTATGGTCAGAATATAAATATGTTATATTAGTAACTAAAAGCAAGGTTTCGGGCATAAGTTAGAAGTATGCACATCTGACCAAGAACGGAAATGCGTGCAATAATAATCCAATGTTTGTAACCTTTTTATTATAACGAAAATATCTAAAGATTTAACAACGTTTAAAAGCAACTTAGCTTTTGGCCGCGATAAATACAGACTCCAGATTTAGATAACATGGTGCTTGGCTCACAGGAAACCCGAGGGAGTAGAGGTTCATCCGAGCAGTGTTTTAAGGTGAGGCTACAATAACGGCCTATTACTCAGGGAGGCTAGCATGAGGTGGGATGACATTGTAAATGATGAACCGGAGTTACTATCCGAAGATAAATAAAAAAGTATCATAGCTACACGCTCAAAATCGCTAGCATATGGAAACACTAATGTCAAAATATTAATTCAAAATTTAGTATGAATATCATTTGGATTGTTTCCGATTGTTTAAGTTTAACATTAATAATGTCATCATTCTAGTGCGCCGCTGCATTTATTACGGTATCACTTTAGTCGCCTTACATTCAATATTATGGTCTTAACTTTCTAGCCCCTACATTTGGATATTATAGTCCAAATTTTTATGGCCTTGTTTTACTTCCTACCCAAAAGTTGGAAACCACATGTTAATGATAGAACCAAATTGCTTACATTTGGATAATTACTAAATTCAAACTTTTTTGCCTTGGTTTACCCAGGCAAAGTCGAAACCCAATAATGATAGAACCAAGCCACTGCTCACACTGACAATAATATCATGCATTTTGAACTGATATACATTCTACGGCTTGTTGTCTATATAAGTAGGTCTATAAATAAAAACACTATTCTAAGTTCCCCAAAACCACGAGGAAGGTAATTGCTTTGATGTGGCAATGCCATTATTTACTATGTGAACATGATAGAGTGGCGTAATGTGCAATCAAGAACCCGTATAATACAAAGTCGTCATTTTGATGTTCCTGTGCATGTGTAAGCATATTGTATGCGCCTCCGTGAATTGGTTCTCATTCTTCTTCTTATCATTTCTTAATTAAGGATCAATCTTTGTTATAGTTAAGAAATATGTCAACGAGTTTAGGGAACGTGTTGATTGGGCATAAGTCAAGAGCCGTACATTCAACAATTACTCAACTCTGTGGAGTTACAAAAGGACATTGTCCGGTAAATGCCTGTCCGTATGTAAGATGAGCTTGTATAGGATAGCACAAAGAATCAAAGCACACATAATCTTCCCGTATTTGTCAAACGATTTGTTTATCCAATTTTCAAAGTACATATTGAGGAGGACCATTTCAATAATTAAATGGTATACACTACAACAACGCAAGCAAATTGTGGGCTTTAATACCTAGAAATGAATATCCATGAGAAATATCTCGATCTTGAATATTGCAATTGCCAAAGTAAAGACCTTAAAAATGCCGTGAAATCTCCCAGAAATAAGAAGACAGACTTAAACTATGTTCCCATGATCATGTAATAACATCGTGATTTTGTATTTGATAAGTAATCGCATGGCTATCATAGCATGTGACTTAATCAGTTCTACACGCTGAATCAAAAGCAACATAACAAATATGCTTTGGATGGTTGGGAGAAGAGCATAGCTATTAAAATGCTCCTAAATCTCCCGGTCAAGAACTATATTCCCGCCATGGCAATTGGGTATGTAAAACAAATCAGCCTTTCTATTTCTTTCTCACATTTTCCTCGCAACTTAGGGCTTCAAACAACTTTTTCTTGTCGATGGTAATGAATAGCATTAGGTGCTTTGTATTTGATAATCGGCCACATTTACACCACGTGACTAATCTCTGCCCCATGGTCATGAATAACATCGTACCTTTGTATATTTATAAGCATCGCCGTTTGGATGATGATGTGTGACTAAACCGTTCACATGCCGAATCAAAAGGTAAATAAGAAGCAACATAACAACAATATGCTCGATGCCTTGGTTGGGGGAGAAATATATGTTATTAAACAGAAAAGAAAAACTTCAATCAAGTAAAATGTGGAAGATAGCAGTATAATAATAGGGGTTTTCTTTTGTGTTTTGCACACTTTCTACAAAGGTTTTCCAAGATTTTATGCGGCGACCGAATGGATATGCATTTAATGCGTGACATCTAGAGTGCACCCATTTTTTAGTCGCGATTTGGTTTTTCTTTAATGGTCCAACATCCATGGGCGCATAAACAAACATGCAAGCATCGATTCCTTTATTTAGGGGGTTCTTTGAGGAAAGGGTTCGCTTTACTTCGCTGCCACCGACGGTTTTCCGGAGAAGAAACCTCTATGTTCTTGCTCTCGAGAGGAGGGATTTCGGTAGCAAATGCTGCCGGTAAAACCCTAACATGGTGGAATCTAAGGATGAGCCGCCTCGTCATCTTTTCCGCTATCTTCCTGACCATCCTTCCTCACCGGAGCTGCAAAGCGCAGGAATGCCCCCGATAACAGTGGAGATTTTCTGGAAGCATCGCGCGCAGATTCCTCCGCGCTCACTGCTTCATCTCTCAAGGGCCGTGCACAAGCCGGACCTGCCTTTGCCGACCATGTGCATTTGATACCATCTCCGGGTTCATAAAATATGGAGTCCCCGGTGTTTCTTTGAAGTCCCTATTGCTTGAGCAGCCCATGTTCGGGAACGTTTGATATCAAAAAGTTCGGCACAAAGAATTGGCGCTTTTTGTTCTGGGTGGGGGTTGGGGTGTAGAGACCGATTATAATGTCCAAAGGAGTCTCTTAGATTTGTTAGAATACAAGCGGCTAACACGGTTCGTATGTGTCAATCTCAATGCCTTTCTCAGTCATCGTGCATTACGAGAAGTGTCTCAGGGAATCGGGGAATGCATCCGCTTTTAGAGGTTTGAGAGAGGAGCAAGGCCTAATTGCAATATTAGTTATGCACAAGGGCTTAAATGGCAAATAGGACACCGCCACTGCTGAAACATATTTGAGATCGTTTTTGATAAGTCTTTGGTGAGAACTTTGCAATAATGTTTAGAAGGTCAGGCTTCTATGTCCGCCGCCTCGAAGTAGAATAACAATATTTTATGTCAGAAGATTGAAGCATTTGCAGCATGTTTATAAAAAGTCAACAAAGCTATGAAGATGTTGTTTTCCAAGCCAGATCCTTAGTATATATTGTCTGGGTAACCAATCAGATCCAATATATGGAATATGTAGCTTTAAAGTTGTTGGGTGGTGTACGCTTATCATGGACTTCCCGTGGTTCATTTATACGCAAAAATTTACGTAAAACAGAAATTTCCATGATGGTCTTGTCATTGTTAGCATGTTTCAAATCTTAGTTTTGTTGCTGCAATTTGTTCTTTCTGTGACGGTCTTGAACTAATGTTTCGCTTTTAAAAAATGTAAGTTACCATTTGTCTATTATCTATCATGGTATTATGTCAAGAATTTAATATTAGGAATTTCAATGTAATGTTTGTTTCTTTTAGCTCTACCATTTTCTATTAAGTGATTCATACGCACTAAGGAATCTCCATGCATGATATTATATGCACACATTATATGCACTAAGAAAACTCTATGCACACACATTACATGCACCTCTACACTATCCTTAAGGCCCGGCCAAAATTTCTTTAGTTAACACAAACCATTAACATATCTACTATTAATATTACTTCAACACCAGATTGACATTTGTATTAAATCCCCAACCCCTTTGGTTTGCATATTCACTCTGGGTTGCTTTAGGGCGCCGAGCCCTAAAAATTTACACATATGTACAAATTAACACCATTAAGTACATTCTCACAAATCTTATAAAGATTTTGCAAATCTTAACATACAAAAGATACAAAAACTTGTACATGCATTCTACAAACGAGGATCAAGTATGTACGCATTCAGATTCAACAAGGGCAAATATACCCAACCGACAGCCTGCCCGGAGCAAAATCTCCCACGGTGAATATGCACCCAAACCAAAGGGGGTTTATGGGGGATTTGAATTTAGTCGTGTCAATTGCAATGGTTTGTGTTGATAATATTAAAGGTAGTGTATAATGGCTCCAGTTAACTAAAGAAATTTTGGTTTCTCGGCCTTGGCGACGGTGTGAGGTGCATGTATTGTGCATAGGGTAGTTTATGCATGTAATATTGTGCAAGGAATGGATCCGCTTTTAGGAGATCGGCTCATCTTTTCTCAGAAGGTTTGTAGGTGTGAGCTGCAACATGGAGCAACCCCACATCACAGACTTATGACGATGGTTACAAAAAGAAAGGTTCTACAGAAATGCGCTTTGTAATGTAGAAAACTTACCTCTCTCAAGGCAAGAAATCCAAGAATAGAAACCTCCAACATGCCCACTTAGTTTTGGTGCAGATCTTCACTTATGGGTGCCTCGTTTCTTTTGCCTTTTTCGTCTCATACCTAATCGTGGTATACCGCCCAACCGACTCATACCTTCAACCAAGATCTGCTGTTTCCATCCAAACCGCTGCCTATGCAACTGGTGCCTGTTGCCCCAAATCTGGGCTGCCTCTCAAAACCCAGCCTGCTCATGCCACCGCTTGCCCCGCCACCCTGACTGGATTTCAGCCCACAGCCCACATCAAACCGCCCGGCCTGTAATCCGACCGCCTTGGCTTAAATCCCGCCACTCCGCTAATACAAATGCCGGAATGCCACTTTGCTCAATCCTGGCCTGCTTGGCCGGCTTCTCCCCGCCTATGGCTTTTCGCCTGGCCGCCAACTATAGCTATGTCATTCCCGTCAAACCCAGCACTTAGAAAACTGAAGGGTAGATGAAAATCAAGCTCAGAAATGTTTGACCGCAATCAATCTTCTTCTATTTTTCCTTACTTGTGTGGTCCTCGGCCCCTACCGATCCTATGAGATTGGGTGGTTTAGCCCTGTATATCCGATCGCAAGCTTGATTCGCCTTTCTTCTTGCATATCCGACTCCAGTTTGATTCACCCTTTTCTTTAGGCTACCTTTGTCTCGCATAAATTCAACCTGATTCGCACTTTAGGCTATTTTTTACCTCTCTTTAGGGTTAAAATGAGGGTTTTTAGGGTTTTTAAAGAACGGAGTCTCATTCAAATGTCCAACTCTAGACCAAATTTTCGACCCGCCTAATTTAGGGCGCGATGCACTACTACACCAAAACATTATAATATAAGATAGGGTATGTTTGCTCCCTCCCATCGCGACTTGCCCGCTGGCCTCTGACCACCTGCCTCCCAAAGACGCTGTGGGCCCCCATCACAGAGCGTAGAGATGCCCCACGTGATGTCACCCCAATACCGCACATAAGTTACAATTGCGCACGTCACCTCCGCCATCGGCGGCTGGCAGTATCTTGCTGTGATTCCCCTAACCTCAAGCGTCGTGCCCTTTGCGACAACATATCCAAAGCCTGTTTCATTTCATCGAGACAGGCACCAATGCGTTTCATCGAATTAAGGCAGATCACCCACCTTTTCCAAAAGGAGGACTGGGCAATTCAAAATATTTTGAATCCAAAATTGGTGCCCCTGCATCGCCATATCATCAGAGCTTCTACTACTCAACTAACCTCGATGGCTTAGACCCGCATCAAACAGGTGCATGGCAAGCACACCAATCCCAAGACCCCAATACCCGTGGTTAGGTTGTGCTCAACAATCCAAGAGAGGCCGGATCTAACAAATGTAGGAGGACATACATCTTGAAGAGGTTATTAATGAATATGGCATTTTAATTAGAGAGGGCTTATAGAATATCCTGGTAATCGAGTCTACCACGTGATTGGCAATAAGGGTAGAATTGCCACCCATGCAAACAAAAGAAGCATCCTCACGATCTCACTCCAAGGTGAAGAAGGAACCAGTTGCCCCGGGCTTCGAGGTCCAACTGCATGGGGGGCTACCTTGAGGCAACTCAAGCGCAAAGGCAGCCCAAAATGGCAAATGCCGGGGACATAAGCACACCGATGGCGTCAGCAATAAGTGGTGGAAGCCTTCAAGAAGAAGCATCCTAACATAACCTTGAGGAGGCCCGGCACAATTGGAGAGTGGTAAGGGCACTTGCCATGAATCAACCAAACCTGGACATGTTCTAATGGCTTCAAGGCCACCTATGATGAGTTTAATTTTTCCACCATCCAGATTTGGAATGCCGACGAGACTCCTGATACAGCAAAAGCTAGAGCCCAAAAATAATCAAAAGGGAAAGGGGCGTGAGATGTCAATGAAGCTGCCGTGCTGGAATTTCTGAGAGGGTGAGCACCTGGAGGTAAAGCTAATGCCAAGTGATTGCCCAACTTGTACATCTTTGAGGGTATATTGCATTATATACAGATGTGAAGAAGGGGCCATCCAGCAACAAACAAAGATGCATGGATGACCACCGAGCTTTTAAGTCATGGGTTGACACACTTCCACCAGGTACCGGAGGAGTGCGTCCCTTAAAATCCACGCCTAATTTTTCTCGATGGTCACAGAGCTATATGGAGTTGGATAAGAGTATTCGCCGCAAAGAATTTGGTATCTTTACTTGCACCTGCTCTGATCCCACAAACCCAGCCCACTTGATGTGGGTTTGTTTTGCACCATCTCAAGGCAGCCTCTGCAAGAAATCTGAGGGCTGAAATGGATGCACGAGAGGCAAGTTGGAGCCCAAGAGGGAAGAGATTGCTTTGAGGTTATATCCAATGCAATTCACGCTAATAACAAATCATGTCAACATTAGAGCAGGTTCATGGCCACAGTGAATCTCACTTGATAGGCTAAAAGGTGGGTATCTATACCAAAAGTGTCAGCATGCACCTCGGCGCAACGGAATCAAGATATTATAGGGTTACTTCCTCATCATTCATGATGATGGGAGTGGAACCTAACGTGGAGGGCAAATTGACTATGGGGACTCCCACTAAGATCCTGTTGAGCATATATGTTGACAAACGGCGATGGTTGAAGTTTGATAATCTCAAGCCCCAATGTTTCCACGCCCCCGGTTTCTAGCACATTATGGAGGGAAGCTGGTTGCTGAAGGAATTTAATAGCCCAAACCAGACCAAGGGAAGCCGCTTATCCGTGCCAATCTTCGAGAGAGGAGATTTCCGCCATGCTGAGACAAGAGGGAATCAATCACAAGGTGGGAAAAGGGTCCCATGAAGGCAAGCCCTGGCTCACATTAGCTCAGCTTTCAAGCTTCTGTGAGAAGCCTGTGCTGGAAAGTCAGAGGGTACAGCGAACTTTAGAAAAATGAGTGAGTTGAAGGCCAAGAGAGGCAAGAAGAGGGCATTGAGAGTAAAATAAAGAGAAGAAACTAAAGGGGAAGGAAGAAAGGAAAGAGAGCAAGAAAAGAGCCGAGGCTGAATTTGTTTGGGGTATCTCAAGAGGTGTCTGTGAGAATTGGTGTATCCATGGCTAAGCCAAGAGGGTATCCATCTTCAAAGACTCAAAGACCCACTGGAGGTGGAAGCCAAGAAGGTTGGACCTTCCAATGGTAGGAGGGTTATCAGCAAAAGTATGGTTCCGTGAAGTGCTATCAAAGTACGTGATGCTAAATCGAATCCAGACTATGTGTTTCCAAACCACCCCCAACTCAAGATTGTGGTCACATAATGAAAGTCGCACCCCATCCCCAAATAAGGCTGACAAACAATTGCATCTCCTTGCACAAGATGGAACTTGCCTTCATATGTTGGAGCAGTCCTCAGGCACATGATGAGGTTGACTTGACAAGGAACACTCAATGCAGGGTAAGTGCATAATTACGACTGGGACGTACCCAAAGAAAGTGATCCACTACCCAAATTGATAAGGGGCACCGGCTTAGGGGATGCAAGTGGCTGATGGTGGAAAGAGATACAGTATCCAGGCCAAAAGCATGATCTGAATCTGCAGCTGTATGGAGGAAAGAACTGGCCTAGTAAAAAGGATTGTATCTGGTATATTCATTCCTATTCATTCCTGCCGTACTAAACGAATTCTAGCTCATGAGGTATCTGAATGACTGATTTGATGTGCAATACAAAGACAGATGTTGAAGATGCATATGACAAAGTTGATGAGACAATTGACGAGCCATGCATACGAAGCTCAAAGATGGTGCCCCCTAGATACTTGATATTGTCAACCACCACCTTTCTGGTCAGCCGCCTCCTCGGAAAAATGGTGCCAATCTATAAAAAGCCAAGGCATGGCTGACTAATTTCGGGTTCAATAGGATGTACATATGGTATCCTCGACCACCCTACTAACTTTCCCCTGTATATTAACAGTTATTACTTGTCATCAATAATTATGTCGCATCCGAGCGATCTCTTTTTCCTTTGATTAGATTTCCTTCCATGTTCTTTTGGTTAATACTAGGTGCTCAGGATTTCATTATGATCCCCGTATTACAGACGTGGTCACCATTGTCTGAAATCTAGGCAAGCAAGTCTCGAAGTTTGTTATTCGAGAATCGCTATTTTCAGCTCCCCGGCCATCATTGTCGCTGGCCTTCTATAAGATTGCTGCATCCGCACTATCTCTTCTAGGCCTGCAACCAAAATATAATGCCGCAGTCCCAAAACGCACCGATGTCGGCACCGGCTGAAATGAGTTGTGGTTAGTGCTTTAAAAAAAGAAAGATTTGGATTTTGAATTTTTGTGCCATTTATGGAAAAGAAAGGGCCAGGAAAAACAAACAGAGACTAGGGAAATTGACTTTAGAATAGCACAACAAGAATGTTAAAGGTGAGCAAGGAAAAAGCTAATACACAATGAAACATGACCAGGATCCCCTCTGACGCTAAAAATACAATCCAAAGCTAACTTTCAATTGAAACTGAATTTGAATGCCACATTAACTGTTTAGAATAGAGTTTTACAATGATTTTTCCTTCAAATCATTCACAGTTTATTCTAAATATCCTGGTTGCAGAGCAGTTCACGTTTTCAACAAATTCTTTTAACCAAGAGTCAATTGTCTATGTTTCAAATTCAATACAGTGCGGAACAAAGTGTATTCTTGTTGAAGTAGATGATCTGAAAAGATTTGGTTATAGATCCAGAGACTCTAAGGAGAACCAAAATACATCCACAAGTCATTATAGAATTAGAAGAGTTTTATATCAAGAAAAGAGTCAGCAAGGAGGGGGAGGGAAGAGACAAAATGGCATGTAGAAGACAAAATGACAAGAAAAATGATGCCTTCATTTCAAATGGTCCGTATGCAATTTTCTTCCATCGTGAGTCCTAACCCTTGACAACACATGTTCATAGCTGAACCTCTCGCTTGTTTCACGCCATTTAAGACACCCATGAGCAACCAAGTCACCATTTGTGGAAACCCAACAGACTTTATCACCACTGCTAGACATGTCCGGGGTTACTTTAGAAAGTTTTAAAAGGCTATGACTAGATCTCGTCATCGCTACCAAAAGAGGCTAGAGTGATCAGATCCTAATCCTTCTACAATTTGATAAGTTTCTTAGGTAATATTGATATCATTGAAAAGCCCTCGCTCCAAGATTTCCAAGAAGCCTAAGCACACCTAATACCGATACCGTTCATAAGAGTTATGACCAAAAGAATTTTGCAACCAAACCCTAGCACCAAAGAGGGTCGGATCTGTCAGACTATTTCTTTGCACCACATCAATCAGATCAACATTAAATCTTATATTAATAAAAAGAGGATGCCACAATCCTTCCAACAAACCCAAATATGCCCAAACGACATTGCCAATCGCTTTATGAGAGTTATGGCCAAAATGCAAGTGGTCGCGCCAAATTGTCACCTCTATTGCAGACTGAATTCTGTCGACTCCTTTGCTGAAATTGTTTGCTTCTTATATCATTGACCATCTTCTTTAGATGTTTTTTATGTGCTATAACAAACACGATTGGAAATTTGACATTGTTGGGCAAGAGGATGGCAACATTTCACTTGGATCCTTCGCTATTTAAGATGCAATGGCATCAGATACATATAAATGTTAAAAAAAATCATAACAATATGTGCAATCTGACAACTCATCTATGCTGATGACATGGACCTCTTAGCCTACATCCCAAGTGATATGCAGCGCCATTTGGATGCTTTAGATACCTTTTGCCAGTTCATTGGCATGTGGATTAATTTGGCCAAGGCCAAGGTACTGGTGGTTTATCCTCGCAACAGCGAAGTCGTCCTTCCTTCACCTATTAGAGCCAAAATATGGAGGTTGCTCCCGCTTATAAGTATTTGGGAGTGGATTTCTACTTCCTATATACTGGGACACTTTCATCTGGTTGTGCATCACAGCAGGCTGAAAAGCATTGTATGCCATCACAAAGCCAAGCTATATGACTAGGGCCATCAGTCGCACTTGTTCCGTGCCTTCTAGATAATGTTCTCTTATATGGAGTTGAGGGCTGGGACCCGATGATATCTCCCACTACCTGGAATGATCTCGAGCAGGTGTAGAATGCATTCTTAGTTCGCCGCTAGTAAAGTCCATAAATTTCATATTGATTTTGCTGCGTACACAAAGTTTTAACCTTCAAAGGCCGTGACCGAGCAATTACATTACCCCTTTCATAAGGTGAATGCGGTGGGTGATACTCGTCTCTACAACCTTGCTTATATCGTGGGCATCGGGATCCACAAAGGCTCAGCTCAACGGGAAGAAAGCCTCAATGGTTCTCCAGATGGAATGCCTAGGCACATTTGCCCCAAAATTATAAAGATCAAGGTTGGCAATGTAACTCTTAACCATGGATGCGTCCATGACCAACCTGAGGATCATAATCACTTGTAGAAATACCTTGATGGATGCTTCCTTAGCAAATTCTGGGATATGGGTATATTGGCACAGATTAAGACATCATACTACCAATAGTAGATTAGTCCTATGCTCACACGAGGCCCACAATGATACCTATGTATACCTTTGCCCATGAAGAAGTGTAGGCTGAAAGCTTCATTTGCATGGTTGTGCATCGCCTCCGCATTGAGAAAGGCAAAATGGACCTTGACGCATAAGATCTACTGTTGTTGCTAACGGGCTATTGAGGATTTAATTTCGCTACGACCAGACATGCCCACCCAGCATTTGACCAAACTTGCATGGTATATTCGCCTGGTCTCATTCCAACCAATCATTGCATGTGTTATTAGACACGCTTATGATGGGCTCATTGGGATCATATCTTCGAGTGATCTTGGATGCATGCCCTAAGATATGTAGTAATGAATTTTACCTTGGTTCTCAGTTTTGCAGGTACCTATTGTTGCAAAGATTTTTCCCTCGAAAGCCCTTCGAGGCAAGGGTTTTTTAATCCTAATTGTAATACTTTGTTGTCCTCTTTGTTTGCGTTCCATAGGCTAAATGGTCTTAATGGATGATAAAAACTCACACTATTCTATTCTATTCTAGATTCTATTCTTCTAATTCTGTGCTGGAAATTCCTTTTGCAATTTCATCATCCTAAGGATAAACACGCCCACATGGCAATGTGTACATTGAACCTCATTCTTGCCTGGGGTCTACACATTGCAGCAGCTAAAGAACTGGAAGATGTCTCTATAACGTCCACTCTCATCTCCATGCCCTATTTTTTGGACTAACCTACTTTTCCGAGCCATTGGTTTCAAAAAGACGAGATTTGAATGGTTGCAGACAATGCCATATATAAAAAATCTAATAAAAGAAGTGATTAAATTGGATTGAATGGATTTTATCGTCCACAGAGGCCAATCATTCTATGGGACACAATAAAAGAGTGCAACAGATTTTTTACTATTCGAATTTAAAGGGAAAACAATGCTAAAGAAGCAATAAGATACACAAGTTACTTACACTGATCCGAGCCCCTGATCATATTATTCGGGATCGACTTGAGCAGCTATATATGCTCATCATTCTTATGGCTAGTTATCGCCTGCCTTCTCACGCCGCATTCTTTCCTTGTCCATTGCTTCCACCCTCACCCCGCACTTATATGTTGTTTTGGGTTCATTTATTTTTATATGTTTCGTTCAGAACGACCACCCATCGGTGATGTTTCTTTTTTCCAATTCATGATGATGCAAAATATTTTCCACCTACTGCGTGATTATCTATATTTTCTTCACCCGCTATGGATGCTAGATGATTTTTACCCGTTGGTGATGCTATTTTTTATTTTTTCCACCTCTCGGTGTTGTTTTCTTTTTCTATATATATATTTTTAACGGTCATCGTGTGTTTTTTTGTTTTATGGGGCTATTTTCTTTAGGGGGGTGCTTACTGCCATGGTTGTACCCATTTTTCTAATATTTAATCTGCATTTCTAGGCATTTCCTCCTTTTTCAGGTTCACATTCTATGGCGCTGATGCGTTTCTCTGGGCCGGGCTTCATCAATTTCCCTATCTTGCTCTTCAGCATCCTTTAGGCTGCTGGCGACCATTTCTCATTAGGGTTTCCTCGAAAATCCGAAAGCGTGGCGGGTTTTTTATCCCATGAGGTGTTGCTCGCCATTGTCCTCTTCCGCCTTTGTATTATTCTCTTTTATTTCATTTATGGGTAAATAAACATCGCTCCTATGGTCACCCCCGCTCATATTTTTCCACACATTGTACACGTGCTGCTATGTGATGAATAAATGCCTATCTATCACATATAAGGGTGGGGGTAGGGTGGGAAGCAGGAGAAGGAAAGAGATGCTGCCAAGGAGTGAAGACGCCTCGATAACTAGCCACAAGAATGATGAGCACACAGAGACTGCCGCCCCATCCCAGTATCAATGATCCGAGGCTTTAATCGGCCATCTGAAAGGGGACTTGCAAAGAACACAAAACCCCGACCACCAGAGGAACTCCTTACAAGCCCGCGAGGAAACATCTAAGAGCATCTAAACGTCGGCAACGCCATGAACCAGCCTCTAGTGAAAGGGAGAGTTAACGATGACCGCCACCGCCGTGGAATACCTAACATCAACACGTGGAACTCCCCAAATGCTGCGCATCAAGAGGAAGACGTATCTAACGACGAAACCGCGACTATGCACGAATAACATCATGTGTGCCCTCGTATTGTCGCGAGCTAAAAACAACATGGATCAAACAACAAAAGAGTGCAAGATTTAGAGAATGATAAGATGGCTACTACTGGCTGAGGAGAAAATGATGATCGGCGTCGTGCAAGTGCATAAATACATGAAGTCGACAGCAAGGAGGGAGGGTGAAAGGTAAGTACGCCAAATTGATGACAAATGATGCGAAGGGCGATTTGGGAAAACAAATGACACATAATGAGATGTAGAGACAAGCAAATGAAAATCGACACGACGCGCCTTACAATCACAAGGGGCCAAATAAGAGAGGCCGAGTCCTAAAAATGAATAGAAAGAGATCAACCTAATAGTAGAACATGTAATCAATCCCACAATGGAAATGATCTCATAGTTATCATAAGTGGGAGCAAACAGAAAGCTAACCCCTCAAAATGATATAAGTGAAAGATCTCACTGTACCAGTTTAAAAAATGAATTTCAAGACAACTAGAATTAGCACTAGTATAATGTATAAATTAGAATGCCTGCTTAGCACTCCCAAGAAAATAGCCCCAGGAAGCAAAAACTCTCATTGTGTCATTAGGAATCAAACAAAATATATATAGAAAAAGAAAACATCAATGAGGTAGAAAACAAAAGTATCACCAATCTGTGGAAATCATCTAACATCATCAAACGGTAGAAAATAGACACATACCCAAAGGTGGAAAAATAATTTGCATCACCCAGAGGGTGGAAAAAAGCATCAGTTATTGCAGACAGAAGAGGAGCCTGGGCAAGTGAACGAATTAAGGGTGAACAAACTAGAAAGATGGGGAACGCAAAAGTATAACGAGTTATCAATGGGCATGAAATTGATTTCCTGAGAAATGAGAACTAGAGAATGAGTCTAGAATACACAACGCAAAATGAGAATGTATCCACTATAGAGAAAGGGGCGGAGACGGGATGAACGTTAGGCGCAGGAAGGGCGTCGGTGTTTGGGAATCGCAAGTGGAACCGGGCGTCCGATGGATGAGGCTTCTAGAGGCTGTTCTTGGACTTGGCTTTCCGAGCATTCCTTAGATTAAGTGATGTGACAATAGCTTATCTAGATAGTATATAATAAATCAGACGTGACAATTCTAATTTAGGATAGGATTTACCAGACAATTTCAGCCCCATCACCTTGCATCTTGTGCTCAGGGTGGGATCTTAAGGATTTCTGCCCATACCATATATCTCAACGGTGTTGATATCAAGAAATATTTTTCAAATTTCGGGCCCTTGAACGGTTTGGCACTCTAACCCCTTTGGCAATCGGGTTTGATATCTTTGATCTTAGGCCAAATTTGTAATTCTTGGCCGGATTTGGAAATTGTTGTTGGAGGTCCGCCTTGCAAACTAGCTCCTTGTTTTGGTTCCAAGATTGTGGAAAGGGGATGGTGGAAGGAAATTAAGAGAAAAACGCCTTGAACTTGGAAAAGCAAAGGAAGATGAGAAATGGACCAAAGATATTCAGCCGGAGGACAGGAAGGATTTAGTTTAGTGAAAACCCTCAAAGAGCTGCGGCTAATCGCCTTTGAGATTGTCACAGACTGCAGCAGTGCGCGCCAAGATTTTGCATGGATGTCTCTGGGAGGGCCTGGAGAGTGTGCCGCCTCGAACAAAATGAAAACTTGAAGAAGACTACAAGGTGGGGGCGAGCAAAATGAGGTGGATCGGGCTTGGAAATGCCCTGAAATTCTGCAAGCAGTTTTGATTGCAACCCTCTTAAGCTCATCACAAACTAAGTCAGCATAGTGAAAAGGATTGTTATAAAATTTTGAAGGAACAATATTTTCCGTAAACTACGAACGAAACACGCAGAATGCAACTAAGGAGTATCTCGTGGATCCGGTAACCCTAAATGGAACCCATTGGCCTCAATCAACCATGAGAGTAAGGATGCGGGAAGACGCCGAAGACCACAAGTTATCGAAAGACATCGCAAGCTTTCAAGAACAATCTTCCAAGGATGTAGCCTGGGACTTTATAATGTATCCAAAATTATGAACCCAACAACTACTCTAAAAGGACAATCAAGGCATGTAAAGATCCGGACAAGAATTCGGTTTTTAACCCCATAGAGGCTCTGGCCAATGCGACCGCAAAATCGCGGAAGAAGTGCGCATTTCTATGCCGAACCGGGAATAGCATTTCAAAGTGGGGGACCACCTACATCCTTTGTAGTCGTAGTCAATTGTGGGAATTTTTCTTATAAAATGCTCTCTTAATCAGTTACTATGAGTTTACTTCGGCCTTATGATGCTAATGAAGGCAGAAAGAGTTTAAGGATGGTGTCATTGATCTTTCTCGTATCAGTGGATTCCCTACCAGACATGTACTCTAAGAGAGGGATTCTCATCCATTTTCCGATAAATGCCCTTCCCTTGGGAGTTTAAGTTCCGATCTATAAAAGGCTCTCAAAGGGTTCCGATCTTCTATTCTTAAATTAGACAATAAAACTTTCCAAATTTTTAGGCTCCTGATGAGAATAGTGTAGGATCAATTTTAGGAAAAGCGAGTACAAATTGGCAACAATGAATTTCATGGTGCAAGTGGAGCCCGATTTACATCCCTAGTAACTATGGGTTAATCTCTACCTCCCACTCTTACATTATCCCAATTCTACCGCCCAACCTCCTGACCAAGAGACTCCGTTTTGTGCTTTATCGCGCAGAAAATTGGGTGAGGCCATCAAAGATCAACATCCTCGACAAACTTCCCCGCCCAGAATAAGAGAATTGGGCCAGATCCGAATCGAAGAGGGAAAGTAATAGTGAAAGTGACGATAAAGATAATCTTTTAATTTGAGAATTGATTATTCCAAATTGCTTAAAGGGGATATTGATATGGGCAAAGGGATAAATCAAGATGGCAAGCTGAACATCTCTATCCCCTTTTATATAATCGACAAGAATGAGACCCAAAGTAATCGGGTTTGAATAGTATGGTTCAAAAAGGGAAAGTAAAGAATAGCAATAGCAAACTGTGGAAATAAGTGTATGGAAGATCGAGCAAAAGGGCATGAGGGTACCTCAAGATTGATAAGAATTGGGGCCCCTTGGCTTTTAAGAATAATATTGATCTGTCCCTCAAAATCAACTCCTGCATCACAGGACTATCTTCCCCCAGGGTCTCCTCGATATAACTCAAGAGGATGTTTACAGTTAATAGAGATGAGCAATCAAATGATTTCTCTTTATATATGATGACACGCGATGATAAAGCATATTAGTCACAAAAAAGAGGCAGAGGCCAAAAAGATTTACTCGGACCTATTAGGGTTAGTCCAAACCATCCAATCCGTGGAGGGCCAAGAATAATTACACAATTGTTTAAATGATCGATCCACTTGGAATTCCAAGGACAAATAATAGTATTAAAAGAGATAGACTTAAAGTTTGTCTTCTAACTCCCTTTGTCCCTCACATTCTTTCTATTCAGGAGTTACAAGATTCATGATCCCAATCATGAGAGGATTATATCCGGGTGGCCTCCTCCCAATTATAACATTTGGTCTATTGTTGCCAACAACTCTTTCCGCAGTATTGCCATAGCATGGAGTCATAAAGTGAACATGGAAGAGATTTATATGGTCAATGACACCAATGGAGATGCATGTACTCTTTTGTTGGTAGTATAAATTCATGCAAGATAGCTCACTAATGTTTATTCTTACCATGACCTCTTCGTAGAGATCTAAGATGTGGAATAGGATCAACAGCAGTGATGAGCAATTTGGATGTGGATGAATGTGTCATTTGTGGAGACTTCAATATGGTCACTTGGATAGGTTCATGAGAAATAAGAACTTCAGAATCTTCTACCTCGTGAAAGATGTGCTTTGGGACAACCTCCTTCTTCCCATAATTTGACTCCGCCGTAACCAAGCCCCAAGCCTTTAGCGGTCCTGACCATAGAATCGGATCCTATTTTGTCGCCTCCATGATAGTAGTATTACCCAAGTGAGAATCTCCGAACAATGTGAATAAGAGTTGAAAATCTTGAAGGCTACAATCTCCGTATCATTATCCCCAAAGAAATTATCATCTCGTGGGATGACAATGTTAATAAGAGAAAAGCCTACTAAGATGAATACTAGAATTTCATGAATGCTTGAGGAAATTATCAATAGAAACCCCAAGCCCATTGGGAATGCAAAGTTGATGTAACGGGATTAACACCGCCAAAACAAATTAAGTAAAGTTGGCTCAAAGAATGGGGCAAAATATCTTCTAATCGTATCAAAGCTCACTCCTGAAGGTTTGAGACAAAGCATTATTACAAATAACTTATGAGCAAAAAGGAGATAAAAAGGCAAATTGAGGTGGAAGAAATCAATAAAATTGCAAATGGATGGAAATTGAAGGCTAAAATAAAAGAGTTAAAAGAAGATGCAGGAGATGCAACTTCAAATATTTCTTCATTAAGGCCAGATCCAGAATCAAAAGGAATCATATTTATGAGATCATGGTTGATGACAATTTAATTTCCGAGGACAAAAAGATCTCAAAATGTTTGTTCATCATTTTACTAAGCTTATGTGTACTAATATGGATTCTACCTCCGTTATGGAGGAGTTCATTAGTCTTAATAGAAAAGTCATGATGAGCGTAACTTATATCTTACTAAACCTTTGTGGAATGATGAGCTTTTGTGTGAACAAAATATGGAAAATGGCAAGACTCCTCGGTCCCTCGATGGCTTCCAAAGAGAATTCTTCAAGAAGACTTGGCCTTTGCTTGGGACAAGATCACCAGAATTGCCAATGAGTTCGTGGAAATAAAGATGTTGGATGCAAGAATTACCCTCGCCTACTGTCTCGATCCCCAAGATTGATTCCCCCAACACCTTCCTGGATTACGCACTCTATTTCATCTAATGTTATTTACAAGATTATTTCAGGAGCTATTGCCTCAATACTTAAGACCATTCTCGACATCATCATTAGTAGCTTTCAACTCCTATCTTAAAGATAGGTTTATTTTTGATAATGGTACAGCTTATATTGGGACTTCAATGGGCGTAAAGACTCCAAACCAAGATGTGGCTCTAAAGTTTGACATCGCCAAGGCATTTGATACAAGAAGTCGAACTTTTATTTTTAGATGTTGTAGGGCTCCTTTGATTCAACAATGAGAGCATTCAAATTTTCGAGGCCATTCCCAAGATAACTCAAATGGTGAGTGCAGCTCCATTCTTCACAATCCAAAGAGGTGTTTTCAAACAAGGTTGCCCTCTTGCTCCCTCTTCCTTTTTTTGGATAATTATAGCTCTCCATTGTAAGATGGAGGAAGCAAAGAATACTAACCTTATTAGGGGTTTTCTCCAAAGCTCCCTCGAGAACCCTCGTGTAGATCAAATTCTAAACGGCATTTTGCGATGATATACCTTTATCCTAATCTCAATGGATGAGAACTCCATCACAGTCAGTTTGGAGTGATCCCTGCAGATTTTGTAGAAGCCTGTGGTGTAAAGTCAACCCCTCGCAGAAAATCAAAGAGAATCCAAGCAAGGGATCAAGAAAGGGGGGAGATGCATGGCTTTAGCCATGGGGTGTAAGCATAACTCTCCTAGTACTAGTTCAAAGATTCTTGGCATCCCTTTGCAATCTCAAGCAAATGCCTCGCACCTATGGGGTAACATTATTGAAAAATTTAAAAGGTTGGACACTTTGAACTCTAAACATCTCTCTAAAATGGTAGGGCGATTATTGCTAATTTTATGATTTCTTCTTCTCGTATCATCTTGCCTTTGCTCAAAGATTTCAACAAGTTACAGGTATTATTGGTAGATTCATTGCATGTGGGCAAAACACCAGAGATGCCGGGTAACGCAAATCTCAATGAAGGAGTGTTGTAAATCAAAAAGTAAATGGAGGCCCTGGGTACCAAGGAATATTTGTATAAGGATGCAGCCTGGCAATTAAGTATTACAGGCTTGCTATGACTCCATCACAATCTTCTATTTCCATTCCGACCGTGCATTATATTGGCAAATGCCATCCCTATGTGGGCGTGTGAGATCAAGGCTGGAGCTTCCCATTCTATCTCTCTTCCCCTTCACCGCTCAATTCCACCTGTGTATTATCAAGAAATGGACTGCATGGATCGATCAAAGGGATGTACACTTCGAAAGAAGGTTCCTATCTCATGGACCAAACAATTTTCTCGGAACCAACTGCTCTACTTAATAATCCCACTCCTTTACCGGCTCGCCATTTTCCGAGATCAAAGTTTAAGCTAAAATATAAAAGTGGATCATTTATATCGTAGATCTCTTGACGACAATGGTATTATCCCTTTGATAATTCTCCTACCAAGTGAGGGGGAATTGCATCGTAACCCTTTATGAGGTAACTATACTTATCACCATCAACCAGAGTTATTGGTCCAATGAAGAGAGAATTCGTGGCTAAACAATGGATTTAGATGGCTATGAGGCATATAAATATCTTATGAGAGGAAAAGTTGCCATGTAAAGTGGAGGGTTCGAACCTGAGTAGATGTATCAAAACCCGAGGTTTATGTGGAAAAGCCTCATCAATCCGAAGATCAAATCAGCTTATGGCAGTAGCTATATAGAGCCAGCAACTAATTCAAAAGATACAGTTATCTATGGCTAATTCGTATATCAGGATGTGTGCCTTGAGGCAAAGGAGGATGAAAATCATCTTTCGTAGGATGCCTATGAACCGAGTAGACCTTGAGCCGCCCTGTGAATCCTTGGCTATGACTTAACAATCCTCGCTGAAGAAGATTTTTTCTTGGGCGCCGAAACCCCGTGATTGGAGATCTATGTCCTCCTCCCGAGGATCCGAAGGGCAGAAATTTTATCTTTAACTATGAAATTGCTTCTCCCAAGGAATAATTAAACAAGCCAACATGATGTGGGTATCTAAGAGATTAATGGTTGATTCTCCTCATTGCTGTGGGCTCTATTTATGCTGGTGTGCAAACCAAATGGAGGAAATGCGAACAACGAATAGATAAAGATATTTGGGCAGCTAAGTGATGGAGCATTTGGGAATAAAGGTGATGCGATGTCATTGTGATCAATTTCATAACAATATCATATGCAAAGATAGCAAAGGCAAATTTCAACATGGCTAAGCAAAATCATGTATGTGCATCTATTGCACTTTCATGAGATGATAAAAGGAAAGGCAAGAAGATCAAGAACTCCATCCTAAAACTTATCATTGACTACTCTCTCTCTCAAGAAGACGATAAGGACACAACCTCTCGTTAAAACTTAGCAAAGTTTTTTATGGTTTTTGATGGCACCATGAACAAGTAAAGGTTGATCCCCCGATGTTTATTCAGGTTTTTCTGGTTCACCTTCTAATTTAGGGTTTCTCCTCCCTTGAAAAAGGAGTTCGTGGTAATATTTCCTTCACTTATATAAATATATATATAGAAAGCCTTCAATCAAAAAAAAAAAAAAGAGAATGTATCCAATTATAAAAGTCCCATGTCACAAAAAAATGTAAATGGAGTGCTAAATAAATACGCTATAACCGTAAAAATGAATCAAAGAGGATATATCCAATATAAAAACCCATGCCATGTATTCAACAAGCTAAAATGCATAAGTTGTATGCGATAAAGCAAGTATAAAAGATGTGAAATCGATATGATAATGGGGTAAAGCAAAGCCTAAAACTATAAAACAACGAGAAGACATACACAATGTAAATTAAACTTGGCTAAATAAAATGTATTTGTAAATAAAAATGCGACATTTGGAAAGCAAAAAATTAGATAAAAAGAGAACAATTGAATGAGATGTCATAAGGCACTTGATAATATGCTTTAAAAGATATGGGCATTAATGGTCAAGAGATGAGAGCCAATTTTGAATTATTTGTCTCTCTTTCCGGACCAAACCAAATCTTGATGTTTTTTCACCAGGAACTCGAAAGCAATTGAATCGGATTTGTGGCTCTCCTTTGGTCAGTTTTAGAGGCCAAGCAAAAATCTGTATTCCCGGTGATCTAGTTTTTCTACATGGAAGGGAAATTTTTGTACCCTGAAGGCAGAATTGAGAATTACATGTGGTTTTCTCGAGGTCCATTTTCTCGATCTTTGAACTACCCGACCAGATAAGTCTTCTCGATCATCTTTTGAATCGTAATACACTTTCACTCCAGTTCGAGGAATTTGAATGAAATCATTGATTCTGGTTCTAGAATCTCATCAAAATACCGCTTCTCCCATAAAGAATCTTCTTCAAGCCTTTGCTTGGGCGCAGACAAAAAGATCACAAATATATGTTCTTCAATGACCCCGAATGATCTTGAGTGCATTTGCTTTGGTTTTGTTTCCTTCCTCGCTTTAATTTGTTTTTCTCTATCTTTCCCTTGATCTCGATCCCTCACCTCAATTATTCCTCCATCCTTGGCAACCCGGCTTAATCTTCTCTCCCTGATCCATGTCTTCTTTCTTCCTAGAACTCTGCTCCCCTTGTTTTTCCTATGGCTATTTTTTTTTGAAAACCTTAAAATTCAAAATATTGGTGAAAAACCTAAATGCTAACTCTCTCATTCTTTTGCATGTAAGTTCATGCTCCTCCTCCGACCAGTAGAGAAGGATTCAAGGTAAACCAGTTAAGCTCCTCACCATTCTAATCCTTCAAATGTGATTAAATTTAAATTTTGCAGATTTAGATTTTCTTCCAAAGAAATGCATCACATTAGCAGAGACGTTCCACAATGGGATAACTTGTCCAAAGACTTTGTGACGGATGGTTTACCCTACTCACCGGGATGTCAATGGTGTGCCCATTCCATATGGAGATCCGAGACCGCTTCAACAAGTTTACTCCAACCATGATCTCACACAAGAATTTTACAATTTGCAGACGGGGCCTGCACCTTAACCTTCTCATTGTTCACAGCTCACTAAATACCTCCTCAATTGCCTTAAAATTGAGTCTTTATCTTCTCATTGCTAGGATCTCTCAAGGATAGTTGGGTTGTAAAATATTCACGGCTATGATCATTTACTAAGATTGCATAAGGGAATTGTCATAAACTCAATTCCATCGCTTAATTTTCCTTATCTTCTCGGGTAGAATGGTGATAGGCAGAATCGCTTAATTACTTGCCGAAATTAGGTACTTACCCTCAATACTTTCCAACTATAAAATGGAGTCTACTCTTCCCACCAAAGACTATGGAAAATTCTTTATAGCTTCCGCGGACTATGAATGACTTGTCACCCATTTATTGAATGAAGAATGCTCACCAAAATCTTTAATTCCTTTGATCCTTCATCAACACTGGCCCATACAAGCCTCCTAAATGCTACATTCACCAAGCATCCTAAACCAATTCTACTCCATCCTTTGATTTTGATTTCGGTGAAACCTGGATCTTAATCTTAGATGGTAGATTAAGCAACTCTCTCGCTGCACTGGTAAAACTGTAGCATTTTGTTAACTCATCACGCAGTCAATGATGCAAAGGTTTTATAATCGTGTTCAAGAAGAATTGGTTCAAGGAAATCAAGGTGTGTGCAGTTGATTCTTCAGCTTCTTTCAAAGCAAAGCGTAGTTCGGAAACTCAAAAAACCGCCTAATTCTCAAGATTCCAATAAAATGGAAGTTTATGAATGTGACAAAGAAGATTGATCACAACAATACAATCTTCAAGAATGGATACCATATTCCGCAGCCACTTGTGAAAAGGATCAACCAAGAAAGAATTCATGTGAATTGATACTGAAGAAAAACAGTGGATAACATTTTCACGCCCAACCACATCCTTGTTTCACCCTCAACAATCAAAGTTCTCAATAAGGGTGTCCTTCTCAACTCCTGCGGTGTCATCTCCAACTCACAACATCAATGGCTTATCTTCTCGAAACTTCAACTCAAGGAGCGTAATCGACCAATAATGGAAAGTGTTAAACAATGCTCAAGGGTAAAGGTCCTCTTACAACAATATCGCTAGAAATTGATTTGCATCAAACTTGAAAAGTGTATTTTACAAGATTCTAAATGGCTTCAAAAGAGTAGCTATAGGGATTAAAAATCAAGGATAATCCCACAAAGATCTCGCTACTCAACTTCGATGAAGAAGTCAAAGTTCACATCTCAAAATATAGTGAACTCGAGAGATAAAGAAGAGTTATTAATTATGGAAAACAATACTGACATTGAAACGCTTGAAAAAAGCAGATCTCAAAACAAAGTTCCTTGTCCAATAGTTTTGGAATTTTGTTTCAAACCGAATATTGACTCGCTATGCATACACTATCGATACCGGCTGTGGGATCCGCTGATTCCACTTTACCGCCTGGCGCTATTTATGCTTATGTTCCTCCCTCCACTCAACCCTAATTGACCTATCTCGAAACCAATGATCACTTTACGCTCCCTGCACAACCTCGAATCCTTTTTCTTCGATTCTATTCCATCACATGTTTCATCGCCTGTGTAGTTGCATGTGGGACAAGGATGGAATGAGTCTCTAAGCAAGATCTCACTTCAAGGTGATGTTGGATAATTAATTTTGGGTAATGGGTGTGACATGAAATGGAAAAGGGTGAAATTAGAATAGAGCAAAATAATGATGAGATCAAACCCATGAGGAAAGCATTTCTCACAACCCGAGGAGTCTATTGGGTAAACATCCGGTACCCTGTGCAAGATCTAAACCCTTTTCATAATAGTTTATTTGTTTCGATGATATTAATAATGGTACAAGACCAAATCCAAGGTCCCCGCTGTGGGTTCAAAATTGGAGTTGCCCTACATGCCAAACCAGTTTACTCGACACCGGGAGGTTTCTGAAAGGAAAATGGGGTCTAGCAATACGTAACTGGAACGT